>CANUEP010178245.1:0-12686 GCA_947857235.1 Jatropha podagrica | reverse complement strand
TATATATATATATATATATATATATATATATATATAAATAATTGATATAGAACATATAAAATAGAAAATTGGTTTAGAAAAGAAAATCACTATATAATCCGGTCACATATCGTCGCAATAGCCTCCGCCACAAAAGGCTTCACAAAATGATAAAGGTAGCCGGTCGTAATTGAATTTTGCGAAAGTGTCTAGTAGTGAATCGTCAATTGCGACCGTGCGTATGTGTAATTGCAACCACAGTAGAGTCGGAATTGAAATTCAAAATTTGCAACCAAAATCCTGTCTTTTATAACCAAATGCGGTTGTAACTTTTGCGACGACATAATGTCGTCGCTATTTTTATTAATGAAAATCTAAAATTATTTTAATTTATAATTTTTTTATAATAGAATTTCGATTAAAATAGAAAGTCAATAAAATCAATTAAATTAAAGATTCATATATTATAGACTATAGGTAATATAAAAAAATTTATTTTAAAACGTTAGTTGAGTATATATATATATATATATATATATATATATATGGTCATTTATAGTCTATCTATAATATATAATCTCTCGCCAAATATTTGATCTTGAGATTTTTTCTCTCGCAGGTATATTACGTGATTTTAGTGTAATAAGCAAATTTTGCTTTTTTTTCTCCTTTTCTTTTGTCAAGGAAAATAAACAAACTTTGGTAAGAAATCAAATGAAAAGCCAGTACAAACAAGTATTAGCTAAGCACTTGCAAAATCAAAACAATCTTTAATAACAAGACCAAAATAAGATAAATCATCTTGCACCTTACTAATGGCTGAACAACAGCGAGACAGAGAGAGAGAGTCTAATTTGAAGATAGCCCGAGCCATACAAAAGTCTAGTTTCGCTTTTCTTTAATCTCTCTGTTAGTATGGTTGTCATGCAAGTCCATTGAAATGTCTTTTTGGAATAAAATGATTATCCAGCATTAAAGTTTTGGATTGTTCTTTTTTTTTTTTTTTTTTTTTCCCTAATGAAATTATACAAATAAATATGATAATAGTGCTTATAGAAATTCGATGTTTTTTTTACATAGTTTATTTGCTTGCTTACTGTTATTTTTGTTCTTGATTGTGCTTTTCCTTTTTCTGCTTTGGGTTCAATGTTTTTGGGTTCTTTCCAGTTAATCATCTTTTTTTTTTTGTTGTGTGCAGAATGGAAGACTCAAAATTGAGCCAATGGTTGAATATATTAGCCTGTTTTTTGCTATATTTTTCCAAGATAGAAGGCCTTTATGTGCGAGTTACTTATGTTAACAACGCGGTGGCTAAAGGAGCTGGTAACTGTACTTTAATCTAATTAAATTAGATATTATTAATCTACTCACTTTTTCTTTTTTAAATTTAAAGTTGTGAATTCTGAAATTTGATATTCTTGCAGTTTGTTTGGATGGAAGCCCTCCAGCATACCATTTAGACAAGGGGTTTGGAACAGGCATAAATAATTGGTTGGTTCACTTTGAGGTGTGTATCCTTTTAATGGGGCTATTTCAATACTAATGTTTTAAGCAAGCAAAAGAGACAAAAACATAATGTTCTGATTGATTTATGAAATAAAAAACCTATCTTGTTCTATTTTTCCTGAAAAGAAGTTTCTTGGATCCTACTTTGTGGATGCTTACAGGAGCCAATAAGCTTTTGAATGAAAGAACTAAAAACATTTGATTTCATGAACTAAATGACATACTAGAAAAATGAAGATCATTAGTTTATTTATAGAAAGCTTTATTAGATCATGTATGTTGGAAACTGTCTGATTCTGTATCTATCTTATTACGTTATCCTTTTTCTGTCATGGTTTTAACGTGTAAGGGAGGAGGATGGTGCAACAATGTGACAACCTGCCTTTCCCGCAAAAATACCCGTTTAGGTTCATCTGAGCAAATGGCAACACAACTTGCTTTCTCTGGGATTATGAGCAACAAGATACAATTTAATCCAGGTATTACTGGGTATTTCATTTTTAAACATTTTTATTGAATTTTGATTGTTATACCTTTGCTTAAACTTTGCTTCTTTTTTAAAATATATTGATTGCAATTTTATCTGAACTTGGTAGATTTCTACAACTGGAATAGAGTTAAGATCAGATACTGTGATGGCTCATCCTTTACTGGTGACGTGCAAGAAGTTAATCCTGTAAGTTAACAAACTTTAGAAGGAACCTTCAGCTTAAAATGCCGGAAATTTTTTGTTTTAATCAGATAGTAATTTGACCAGGTTACTAACCTTCACTTCAGAGGAGCAAGGATTTGGCTTGCTGTCATTGACGATCTATTAGCTAAAGGAATGAAAAATGCTAAAAACGTAAGATTCATTCAAAGATTTTTCCACTTGTATCTCTTAATTCAAATACCCTTTTCCATTAACTTGTTACAATATGCGCCGTAGGCTCTACTTTCCGGTTGCTCAGCTGGTGGATTGGCTTCCATTTTGCATTGTGATAGCTTCCAAGGTCTCTTACCTACGGGTTCTAAAGTAAAATGCCTTTCAGATGCTGGTTATTTTATCAATGTGTAAGTTCACTGATGGACCTTATACTTTGATCGATGCTATATCCATAACTATGGATATCATTGTAAATCTTTTTGAAATCTAATATCTGAGTATTTCATAACAGGAAGGATATTTCTGGAGCACCACACATACAAAATTACTTCAATGAAGTGGTTTCACTGCATGTATGTTTTCTCTCTTTACTTTGTTTCAAAACAACGTAGCATCGGTCAAAAGAGTTCAATGCCAGGGTAAATTCTGTTGGAATGTAGAGGGGATTGATTCATAGTTTTGTAATCTTTTTCCACAGGGATCAGCAAAAAATTTGCCTCTCTCCTGTACTTCAAGAATAAATCCTGAATTGGTAAATTTTCTTTTTCTTTTTAGTTTTTTTGTTGCTTTCACTTGTCAACGTTTCTTTTGCAGTGTTGCTGATAGCATGATGCTTCTCAATGATACAGTGTTTCTTCCCACAGAATGTGGTGCAGCAAATACGAACACCCCTTTTTATTCTAAATTCACCATACGATTCATGGCAGGTTAGCACATTCCTATTTCTCAGTTGAAGACATGATTGGTACTTCTTATTTTTTTTCATATTATGAAATAAACATTTCATTGAGGTATCGTTTTCCCTGGAAATTGACAATTGGTCTTTGTTCAAGGCAAAATTTCTGCTGTTTAATCCCCATCGCAATACAGAGCCATTCTGATTGATCAAGTTGTATGAATGAAATCCTTTTATCTTACAGAATAAAAAATAGGGACATTACTTACAGTTTTTTTTTTTGGCACCAATGAGAGTTATATAATGTACTTCTCCTTTAGATAAAGAACATTCTGGTACCTGGGGTTGCTGATCCTCATGGCACTTGGAAAGGCTGCAAGCTTGACATAAGCAATTGTACCCTTCTTCAATTCAAAACCATGCAAGGTAAATAGAAGTAAACCTTATTTACGTACTGAAGCAATTCTTGAATTTAATAATTATCTTTGGTTTATCTTTAGATTTTAGGTTGCAGTTCTTGAATGCATTGTATACATCAGCCAGCTCTTCTTCCCAAGGATTGTTTATAGACTCTTGCTACGTTCATTGCCAAACTGAATTGCAGGAGACATGGTTCATGGCTGACTCTCCAGTTCTCGACAATAAAGTAAGAAACTACTAATTTTCTCCTTTCTTATGATTTAACAATTCGTGTTCTTCATTTTCTTTCTCATCTGTTATTAATTATTCTTAAGCTTAGAAAAAACTATCTGTTTTTCATTTCAATATATATATATATATATATATATACACAGAAAATTGCAAAGGCAGTTGGAGATTGGTTCTATGACAGGACTCCATTCCAGAAGATAGATTGTGCCTACCCTTGCAATCCGACCTGCCCCAGGAACGGCTCAAACCCTCAAGATCTCCCAGAAGTATAGATTTAATGCTTCAACTTCATTTTTATTACCAAAAATTATAGTAGTAATTAGCTTAATAAAAAAAAAAAAGAAAAACTAAATAAGCAAATGGCACCACTACACGAAACTTGTGTGCTGGGTATTTGCATCACTGTTTATGTTTCAAGTATTAGCCATAAATAAAATCTATTTTTAGCAGAATTGAAGCATATGATAGGGATGTTCAAGTGTTGAAGTGACAACGTCTATAGTTTAGTGACCATAGATTAAATAAGCCCTAGACTTTGCTAATGAATAAAGAGGGTCGGAGATCACAAATGAAGGAAAACATTATTACTTTAAAATTACGACTATATATATATATATATATATATATATATATATATATATATATTAAAGGAAGGATTATATAGTAAAATTAAAATCTAGTTATGAAAAATCGAAGTTAGCTAAAATGTTTTTTCAAAAGAATATAAAATCATAAAATGAAGGAAATTCTGTACCGCATACTACAAACCTATATAGAGCAAAATAAAAAATTGGAAAAAAGAATAAAGTACTAATAGCAAAAGAAAAGTAGTAAGAGACGTGAACGTGGGGATAAGCAACGGATAAACCAATTCGAAGAAAATCCAAAACTAAAAGGGAAAAAAAAAAAGAAACAATGGCAGTCCTTTCGTCTTCTCTAAATCTTCTCATTTTGTCGCCCATTACTTCTCCAAATTGCAGTTATTACCTCAATTCCTCAACTCTCTTTCACCAATCTCCTTCTCGTCGGTTTCACATCAGACCACTTGCAGCTT
This sequence comes from Jatropha podagrica, assembly GCA_947857235.1. Taxonomy (NCBI): domain Eukaryota; kingdom Viridiplantae; phylum Streptophyta; class Magnoliopsida; order Malpighiales; family Euphorbiaceae; genus Jatropha; species Jatropha podagrica. Next base: position 7,955 of record CANUEP010178245.1, on the reverse strand, counting down.
CACACGTCTATTCGCCACACGAAGTCGACAAATCGTCGCTGATAATCACCGAAGCAGAGGCGGAGGATGAGCTCTGGGCCGCCTCCTGCCTCCGTGTCCGTTCCTTCTACCAGTTCGAGCCGTCCACTTTTGGCATCCAAGTTAGTAAATCACTTTGCTTTTATTTTTTTTATTTTTGTTTATACATAATTAACTTTACTTCTCTGCTTAGTCATTGAAAATATCGAAAATTGCAGTCGTTATATTGTTTATTTATTACTCGTGTTCTTATATTGCTCAACTGAAGTGAAAAGTAAAATTCAGAAGGAAAAAGAAACGCTATTATTATATAGAAGCTGGTAACTGACTGTTGATAAATAAACGTTTCTGTTTGTATTTTAGATATAATGTCTTATTCATTGGTTGCCTTTTCTTTTTCCATCTGCTGTGTTATATTACTTAAATTAAAGAACAAAGACAGTAGAAAGAAAAAGTTTATTAATTAGTAAAGTCAAACTTGAATTTTTGTTTTTTTTCTGAAGATGTTCAAAGTTTTTATATAATAGAATCTTGATTGTTAATTCAAGCATCATAGATAGGAGGTTGTCATTGCCATGAACTATAAATGATTTGATCTCATACTATAATTTATTTAGAATAAAGGTTAACATTATAATTGATAAATATCATTAGGGAAAACTTAGTCCCTGTCAAAACCCACCTCGTCATATGGGGCTTTTGAACTTATATGTTGGAATATCCAATAGCTATAAGTTGCTGATCCTTGCCAAAACAGGTAACTTTGAATTAAAAAAAAACAACCTTGATCTTGTTCATGAAATACAATGCTAATTTTCAGTTTATTAATGTTCGAATAAATGGTCAAGGCTATATGAGTTGAGTTTTCTCATTTGTAGTGATTAGAATAAAAGTCTAAGTATGGCTTCTGTCAAGCTGAATGGTTTTAGTTTTATATTTTTTTGGTATATGTTGTTTTTACATTTCTTAGTGCAATGAACTTGTTCTAAGAGCTAATTACTTAATGTCTTCATGTTATTTAGATTAAAATTTTCTTGATCATAACGTTTCTATTTATGCCATTTTATTTTAATATTCAGTATTTGTTGAATAGACTACATGGAACTGATTCCATTCTGTCTTTGTCAAGTTCTATTAGGATCATAAAAAGTACTTGGCGGAGCGCGAGTTTGAAGCAGTAAAGGAGCGTATTGCCGGCAAGAGGACAGGCTTTAACAGAGTTTCTTGCATAAATGCAACCCTTCCATTATCACAATTATCAGGATTGTATCAAGAGTTAGGCGCTGAATGTAAGGTTTGTTTGTTTTCTTTGCTTGGATTCCTGTCCCATTTTTTAGCATTTCAGTTGGCCTATGAATGTATATGAGCATTTAGGACCTATGGTGGCATGTTGTCAAACAAATCTGGAGTCTCAATAATTGTTTTTAAGGTTAATGTATTGAATAAGCCTGGCTAATTTGGCAATTGCTCCAACTTTGCATGGTTCTGCAACTTAGCATGTCAGAAAATGTTGATTCTAGCAGCAAAACTGATTGTTATTTAGTCCTGTGGGCTATTCTTGAGAAAATTTGGGAATGAATTTGAGACTGGGTAATAGGTTACCTGGGGAAGGAGATTATCTTTGTTATTTCAAAACGGTTGATAAGGTTTTAATTTTGAGAATATTTAGCAATTGAACCGGCGGTAGGTTTTTCAATAAATTTTGATGATATTTAGACCATGGGCTTTAAAACATAATAGAGTGATGAACTTTGTTTTTGACAAATGGTTTATGTTATTACAGTAATAATTGGGACTGTTTTTGAATTCCATGTGAAATGCAATTCTTTTCTTTTTTAATTCGTCAAGAGGATGGATAATAGGATGAAGATAAGTTCTGGTGCATGAATAGATGGATAATGATTGCTGATGAAAATGTTTGGTGGTTTTTATTATATTTAGGGGCAGTTCAGATTAGATCCAAATATGTGGCACACATATCCTCCATCTTTGTGATTTTTGAGGCATGGATGGTCCAAAAACCAAAAAATCGATACTATTGAGAGGTATGCTTAGGTTTTCTTCACCCTCTGCATTAGTTGGAAAAACAGAAATTTGGTTTGCTTCTTTCTCCGACACCCTTATTCGAACAGCTGCTCGTTGGTTCTCTTTCTTTCACATGGAATATCTGAGCAAGGATCAAAGCTCTTAATATTACTGTAAGGGCATGAATATTGTAAGCAATTAGTAATTTGATTTGTGGGCGCATGCAGTCCAAGGACCTTGGCGAAAAATTTAAATTTGAGACTTCCCTTGAACTTTCTTTGAATTGTTTTCTGTATTACTGAGAATAGAGATGAACTTAAGGTTCATTAAATTACAAACAATACTTAGACTTCTATGTTGTTTTGTATTGAAGGGGTACGATATTGTACATATGGTTTCAAGTTCCAAAATTCAGAAACCAACTATCATTTCTATAGTTATGCTTGCTTTCTGTAATGCATCTTATGATCCCAAACACATTTTAGAGTTTGGAGGTGTTTTTAATGTATAATCTGTACTATGGATATTCTTTGCTTGACTGTCACATGAGCTGACAATATTCTCATTCTTTTGTAGTTTAATAGCAATGGACAAGATCGAGCAGTAGTGGCGACCCTTGATCTTAATCAGTGTCTAAGACTACCGGATGAAATAACTGGAAAGAAACCTGAGGTACATGATATTACTTATCTTACTAACTTTTACATGACAATGTCATGATTGCTCATACGGCAAGTTGTACAGTGATATTAACAGTCTAAGGTCTCAGATCAGGCTGTTTTTCTGAAGTTATGATAATAGAAAATTTGATTTGAAAAAGTTGGTGTCTAGTTTTCTTCCCCTCTATTCTTTCTTCTTCCTCTTTACTCCTGCAACAGAACCATGGGTATATTGTCCACAGTTCTGTGAAGAGTAATCTCTTTTCTTTCGGAGTCTCCAGTGCGTAATCATTCTTTTTTCTGATGTAATTTCACTTTAACATATTTTTAACATTGTGCTCTTTTCTGTTTATGGTGCCAATTATGTCTACTCATCACATAGGATGTACTGTGCATATGTTTGTGGACAATTAGCATTTAGACATCATGGCAGACACAGCTTGAGTTCTTAGCCAGGCAACTTAATGTACTACTGTCCAACAAACAAGTCTTGGCCTTGGCCCAGAGCTGATGTGATTATGAATTTCATGATAATATCTTAGGGTTTTGCTTCAACAGGGGATCGGAGCTGATTTTGCAAGGGCATACCTGAGCAATGTATGTGTTGCCAACGAACTGCAGAGACAAGGCCTGGGTTATAAACTTGTTGCAAAGTCAAAAATCATAGCTCAAGGATGGGGTGAGAACACGTCACTTTTGGTATTTATCACTACCTTTATCAGTCTTATTCCCTTCTCGATGTTCATTGATATCCACGCAATTCTGGAAAGAAATTATGGCATGATTTTGGAAATCGAGGTATTAAGCTTGGTGCGTATAAATCTTAACCAGGTATCCCCTGGTCATGAATTGAGCTAAAGACTGACACATGCTTATCTTCTTAAATTTTGAACAATTTAATATTTCTTGTGGTTTAATTACAAGATACACACTTACTTTGACATTGTTCGTAATTTTTTCTCGAACTTCTAATCTTGGGATATATTACCTTTTAATTTTTTTCAATTGTCACCAATCCAATTCTAGGTGAAATTTACACTTCAATTTGCTAATGAGGCAAATCCTGAATTTCGTACTCTTTTGTTAATGTTGAAATCCAAAATTGTGTTGTTGATATGAAATATTTTATATTAATTTTATTACATGTTATGCAGCAAAATAGGGTTGCCATGTTAACAAATTCAGGCTTACATGCTCCTGAAATTGGGTTATTGGATAGAATTGCAAAAAATTAAAAGATAATGCTTGAAATTGTCAAAGTTGAAAGTTTGTAATGGAAAACCGGAAACACTAAAGCTGAAGCTTTTTTCTTGGTTATACCAATCATCTATATATGATTTCTCTTTCCTATTTCTAATTAGACAAAAATTTCAATTATTTTCAGGCATAACTGACCTATATGTCCATGTGGCTGTTGATAATGAACCAGCAAAGAAGTTATACACGAAGAGTGGTTTCATATACGAAAACGATGAGCCTGCATGGCAAGCAAGATTTCTTGAGCGGCCACGCAGGCTTCTACTGTGGAGAAGTCTTGCTGATACGCAGGAACTGTAATGGTACAGTACCAATGTATCTTGTATTTTCTTGTGCACCCATCTTTTTATTCTTTACATGTCTATAGACTCTTTAGCATTAAACACAATTCTCCTCTCTTTTTTAAACTTTTAACTTGTAGAGTCAAATTATAACCATTTTTAGCATGAAAATAATGCTTAACGCTGTCAGTCTCTTCATTACAGCACTTGATTTGATGAACTTGAAACTTCTGATAAACAAATATGAAACTGGGCCTCAATTTGTTTATATTGGGCCTGCAAGTTGGGTCTAGATTTTTCCCATACAATTGGCCGAAAATTTTCATTATAGGCCTATAGTAGGGAGCCTCATGTTATCCTAAAATTTATTATTCTTACGATTTTTTTTTAATATTAATTTTTGTTGGTGTTCTCATAGTCTCATGTATGACTTCGACAGTTTTCACATTCTTGAAGTAGAAGTGGCCAACCTCAATGATCAATTGATCATATGCGTTATTTTATAGTACTTCAACTAACTTGAAAAACTCTCCTCCCCACGAAAGCTTCAAACCCTGCAAATTATAGCGAAATCCACAGGAATTAAAACAGGTTCGAGTACCAAAAATGAAATTTAAATCAAATTTCAAGTTTTGAGTTTTCTGATCGAGGGCTAGCTTACTGGTTATATTGAATTCTGACTATGCCAGCATCAGTATCAGCAATTCGGGAGAAGGCATCCTGTGAGAGATTAATGTCTCCCATGCAGCCTCTACTACAATAATCGACGATCTTCACTACAACACTGCCCTGTTTGCAAGGATGTGGTGCTTTGTTTGCACCTCCGATGCATGTCACTCTGTACCTTCTTCCACATGCTGCTCCATTATTCCACAGGGCATCACTTACCCCGGCAACCATTAGCCCATTATCTTGATTTCCATAGCATTTTGAAGCTGAAGACATTTGAATCACTTGTTAGTTATATCAATTCGTTGGTAGTTATATCAGTTAAGTTTTTATATGCATGACGGACATATACTTACGAGTATAAGGAGGAAAGGGTCTTTTACTATCGTTTCTATACCAAACGGCAAGGCCTTGTGCAGCATTTGCAATGGAGGCAAGGTACAACGCCATGCCTACCATAACAGCAACTCTACTTGCAATGCTCATGTTCTAAGTTAGGTGTTGCTAAGTCTTCCAGCTCCGGTAACCATTTATATAGGAAAATTCAAGATATTAAGTCATCTCTAAGTCTTCGCCTGGCAGTCCATTTTCCACAAAACCGAACACTTTTCCGACGATGACTAATCATGACGAAGACTAAGATGAGTCTCCCACTCCAGGTCTTTTCTAAGTAACTTCGTGGAAGGAAGGGAGGAAAAATGGACTTAAAAATGCTTGTATTGGAAATAGAAGAAAAAGTGTATGACAGGTCATATTTGCTTTAATGCTTTGCTTTCCTTATGTTTTTCGTTTAATACTAAACAGCTGATTTAGTGACAGATTTTTTTATTTTCTTTTTTTGTTTGCCATATTTGGTGAATTTCATTAATTATTTAATTAGTGACAATTTATACAAATATTTTAATCTAATTTTTCAATTATCTATAGTTTTTTTTATTGGTCAAGTAGAAATACACAATGCAAATACAAGTTAGAGAATTAACCGTTATATATATAAGTTTGATAAAACTTGATAAAATTTTCAGTTAAATATTAATTATTAGGCTCAGCCTGAACTTGATTCGAGCCAAAATTTTTTGAATTTTTTTTGGGCCCTAGCTCAACTAGCTTATGGGCCAGTTAAGCTGATTTAAGTACCTATACATAGTTAGTTTTTCTTTTTAATTTTTAAAAGTTATGGGCCTATTAGATAATATTAGCTGTTAACTGTTAGATGTTAGTGGTTAATTCTTTAAATGCTTGTTTAAAGCCAAAGTGTTTAATAAAAATAATTGTTTGATTAACAATAAATTTAAAATGATAAAAAAGAATATAAGAATATTCATCTAAAATTTTCAATTAAATTCATTAAAAAAATGATTTCACTAAACCTAAATTTCTAAAATTTAAAGAAGTAAAAATCGAAAAAGTTCACTATTTAAAAATAAAAATAAAATTTTTTAATATTTTAGAAATCAATATTTTTAACTTTTAATTTTTAATATTTAATATTTATTTGAGTTGAAATACAAATATAGAACTAAGCTTTTTTTTGTTACTATTTATTATAAAACAAGCCAAATATAGAAATAATAAAATACGTAGTGTGATAAGAGAATGATTTTATATACTCTCAATATGCCATATTTGTGTCATCCCATTATATATCAATACATCATAATCGCAGAGGTGATTTACATTTTGTTGCTTCCCATACTCCTTTCTTATTCCTATATACTATCTTCCTCTCATAATATTTATCACATATCAGAAAATAGTTTATTCTAAAATACTTTTTTATATTTACCCTTTGTTTATGACAAAAAATTTATTACTTTAATTTAATGATTTTCTTAGAAAATTAAATTAAGAATAATATAGTCAATTTACTTAATAATTTATTGCAATTTAGACAAATTTAATAATTTTCTTAAGGAATATAAAATTTCAAATATTACAAGTATTATGGAATGAAAACTAAATTCTTCTTTTCATATTTTCACTTTTGGAATCCATTTTGCTTAGAAGGATGCCATTCGGTTGGAAAATTATCTTTTTATACCTAATTTATATATATATATATATATATGAACTTTTCTTTTTTTCTATAATTATCTGAAAGCCTATTGCATGATCGAAATAGAGAGTGATTCCCCCAATACGGTAATTTTTATATTCAATACTCAAATTTGAGATTTTTAATTAAAGATGTTCAACCACTCTATTTCAATCGATGTTAATCTTTATATTAAAGTAAAAAAATATTTTTTAACATAATTGCTCTCCGAATGGATGCCACGTAATTGGCCATTTAATATTTTGATTTTATTGGATGCCACGTAATTGGCCACATAATTGCTCCACTTTGCTTTATTGGACGCCACGTAATTAACAATAACATTCATAAAAGGTGACTCAATACAACTAAGTGGACAATCCAAATGAAAAATATTTGTGGGAATCATTTATGTGGGCACCAGCTACAAAACCCAAATGAAAATATAATTAAATATCTTTTTACTAGAAAAATAAAAAGATTTTGAATGGCAATCAGTTAATTTTGAATCATTTATGTGAGCACCAACATGGTATGTTTGTGTGATCCCATCATCTACATTGTAATGATTTTTTAATTTCGTGGGTGCTTTCAGCCTTATCTTCTTACCCCATGCATATTTATGGTGTTGCTGACTCTCTATAAATAGGGAGGTAATGTGTTTAGCTTTCAATCGCATTAAAGTGCTAATTTAATCATAGAGAGCAATCAAAACTAAAATCATGGGAAAGGCAATGAAAGTATTGCTTATGTTGTGCATGGTGGGATACCTTGCCTCAGTTGCATTTGCCATTCGAGTGAACGATAACAATGATGCTGAAGAGGGTGGTGCCAACGGCGAGGGGAGTGCTTCCGGTAATGTCAATGGCAGTTCTACAGGAACTATTTCTGTCTATGATGCACCTTACAGTCGTAAGTATATATAGATCTATACATGTATATGGAAATGTTATCAGATACCGAAACTATTCTGTAATTAACATATGATGGTGTTCCTCTGTTTTGGAATAG
>CANUEP010178215.1:0-10383 GCA_947857235.1 Jatropha podagrica | reverse complement strand
ATATGTATATAAATGATCTTAATAAATAGAATGTGGCAAATTAATGATTTCATATAATTATTAATGTGAATGATAAATTTAATTAGGTGGTAAAGAAATATGAAATATTTAATTAAATGATTTTAATAAATAAATTGGGTAATGATTTTAATGATTGGATTTAAGTTAATTTGATTACTTCTTTAATCATTAAAGTAATAAATAAATCCATAATAATTGATTTACTTTAAGTATAAGTAATAGCCTTTGATAAAAGTAGAGTATAAATATAGACTGTTAATAAAACAATAATAAAGAAACTAAATAGATTTTAGTCTTTACCTAAACTAAAGTATGAACTTCAAAATAACAAATAAATCATAAAGGATTTAAATTAGTTAATCTACTTAAAAATATAAAGAACATAATTATAAAAAAGGATTGAATATGAAATGTTAATTTGATATTAGGTTGAAGAAGTTCAATAAACTGTTGTGAAAGTCAGGTTGATCTGTGGAAATCAATTTCTTGCTTTTAGGTGAGTAATAATATATAATGCTTTACCAAATTTATTACTGCATAATTTATTTTATGCCTTGTACTTATTATTTCTAAATTCTTGCATACATAGTATGTGGATGAATGTTTGTGCAATGATAAATGATGTGAATAATTGGTTTGTACATGATGATATGTGATTGTTGAGTGGGAGTTGGAATGATGTGAATCACCTGGGTTGAGAGCACGGGCATGGTGAGAATGCCGTCAGTGGGCCATAAGCGGTGGGAGTGTCGCCCCCCCTTGTGCACTCTGGATTATGACACGTGTCATGGAAAAATAATTTTAGAAAGAAAATTTGCGAAAAATATTTTTATCTGATTATGGTTTTACCCAAATGGGGATGGGCTCCCTAGGTGCACAAGTCACAAGACCATGGGATTATATGATATGATATGATGGATATTAAAGCATGCTTGGGGAGAGCATGGTCCTGTTAAGGTGATTTCATTAACTAATAACCACTTGATGTGCATATGTTTGTGGACCATGTGCATATGTTTGTGGATGATATGATTGACATTGTGTGAATGGAGAATGTTCATTTAGAATGCCTTAAGTATCATTTGTGTGAATGCGTGGGTTTGGTATTATATATTATTATTCACTAAGTTTTATACTCACCTCTTTCCCCTTTTATCCTTTATTTTATTTCAGGAGATTGTGAATTATTTATAAAAATTTGGAGCTCTAATTTTCTTTCCTTTCAAGGTTATTTAAAGGAATGTTTAAATGTGTAAGATAGAATCATTTAGGATTCTTTATAATTGTATAGTAGTAAAAAATCCACAGTTATGATAAGATTTTATGATTGTAATAATAATGTTAAGTGTATGTAAATTGTAAGGGAACGGTGGAGTTGAATGAAATAAGGCCTTATAATAGTTTGAATCATTAAAAATATAATGGGCCAACTTATAGAATATTTTCACATAATTATGGTGTTAAAATCAGATATTAGGCTTACTACGGACCTTTGTGGTCTTAAGCTTTCCCAGGCCCCAGTGCCGGTCTGGCCCATGAAAACGGGTCGTGACATTATCTTGCCATTTTGGTAGCCAAAAGGGACAATCAATTCGGATATACAAGTGAGACACCATAACAGAACCAGTTTTAGTATTTAAATCATAAGTTAAGCTACAAGTATTGGACTCGAACATAAGGGGATGTTTTGGAAAGCTAAAAAAGCTACGACTTTCATGAAGAATTCGGAAACAAATAGAAATTATAAAAGGGTCCAAAAATGACTTCTAGTCCCACCTGAGAACACCTTTAACATCAAAATTCATCAATTTAACCAAAACATACAAAATTCCCAAAATTCATTCAAAAACCTAAAAATCAAAAACTTAAAGCAATAAAAGGGGAAAGAGAATATTATTGCACTAACCTTTAATGAAGCTTTAAGAAGCTTAGAACCTCTACTTCTTGGCCTTCTCCTTGTCTTTGGAGGATGGTTCTCCAACTTCTTCAAGGTAGGAGAAATACACATAAAAATCAAAATTAACCAAAAAAATGAATGGAGTATGATTTAATGCATCAATTAAATGCCTAATCCTTGAATTTTACTCACTAATTCACAAAACTTAAAATTTACAACTTGTTTCATTGGCAACTTCAAGTTCCAAGCTTAGAAACTCCAAATTCCAACTCCTTTTACTTAGTTCTTAAGGTTTGATTATTAATCCAAGGCTTAATTAGGTAATTTGGCTGAGGTTTGAAGTAGAGAAATGAGAGAAAATGGAGGAAGAAGAAGAGGAAAAAGAACTCAGCTTCTTCATTTTATGCCAAATGAAGGGCCAAGATCAAGTCAAGGTATTTTCATTCAATGGCTCTAAATATTCCTCAAATAATTCTCTTCCAAATAATATTTAACTCCACAAATTAATTAAATTAACTCCATAAAAATAATTCATCAATTTTTCCTTAACATACTATACTAAAAATCACTATTCATTAAATACCTTAATTCTCCAAAAATATTCATAAAATATTTTCTACCCACATAAATCATGCAAACATACTCCAAAAATATTAAATAAAATATTAGACACACATTGTAATTTTTCTGGACCGAAATAATACCAAGTCTCGGACCGATGGTACTATTCACATACCGATAAATCACTATTACCGACACTGAAAAAGACACTAAATAAACGGACTGTTACATATAATTCAGGTAGAATGAGTGACAACTCTAAGTAATTTAGTACATAAAAGATAACTAGCATTCAAAGTAGAAGTCACAGTAACAAAAGGAGAGGCCAAACAACTCCACTCATACATTAAAATTTATATGGCTAGAGTGAGCGCCAACTTAATGAATGACTCAATGAATGAAATAAATCAATACATACATAGTTTCATATTGTTTTAAGATTCATAATGCTCAAAATCATATGTGAATCACAATTCATAGTAGTCATTCATAACATTGGATAATCCTAGTCAGCAAGGAGCACAATAATACTAATCTCATCATTAGCCCCATGACCTGCGAGGGACTTTAACTCCTGCCACTTGCAAGAGAACAACCAACCCTAGTGACCTATCCATGGCCATTTTATTACAGTGGTTCCACTTTGTCCCAAGACATCCAATCACCACACAGTGCAAATCCAACAATATACATTCTCTAACTATGTGCATACAAATTATCCAAGTAATGCTACATATAGTCCATAATGCAATAGTATTGTAGGCAAATGATGCTAATGCGTGAGCTCAAGTTCGCATTGAAATAAATCACTCATAGATAAAGGAGCAGCTCTGGTCTTGGTGTAGGGGAAGTCCCTGGTTATCGGCCAACAGTTCTGGACAATCTATATATGACATAAGAAGAGAAAAAAAATGTTTAAGTGGAGATCTTTCTAAGTTTAACAAAATAAGATTTTATTCATTAACTCAATGATTTATTTATTAAAAACTATTATTTCTATTTGAACAGAACCTCACCTAAAAATAGGATGGTCTAGCTATTCAAAAGCGTCAAAATCATATGTTTATTCATCAATTTCACACGGCTCCCTTCGAACAAATCACATCAATCTAACCCATCCGCCACAAGATACAATTTATTAATAACAACATTAATACAATTCAAAATATCATATATCGTACAAAAAAATAAGCATATCCTATCAATTCCATTATTTTACATTTTTCTCAAATTAAAAACTTATAATTTTGGAAAATTTCTAAACCAAGCTTAGCAACAATTAAACATTTACCAACAGTTAAGCTCTTCTAAGGTAGCTAAGCTTCTTGTCTCTTGATTTCTTTTACAAGTTTCGGCGTAAAAGCCATTTTCTAAATTTTGCATCAATTATTACACCGAGATCAATTGGAATTGGATTACGACACAAATTACATTTTTAGAATCTAAAGGGAAAGAGGAGTATTTTGCCTCTCATTCTTGGCCACTAAAAAAGTTAATTTTACCTAATATTTGCAAGCTATATATTGTTTATTTTAAGTTCTAAGTCATAGATATGGGCTCAATTTAGCGTACATGTGTACCGATCAACCGACCCATTTTGGGATCTTTTGATTTAGTCCATGAAAAGGGACATCGAAGCTACTAAAGGAAAGGATAGAAGAGGAGTCAATCGAGACTCATTAGAACCCTGAAGTCACCAGATGCTGTACTAATCATCAAAAAAGGAATTCACAAGGTGCCCAAGAGTTCCAATCACGCTTTCTCTTGATTCAATCTCCTTTCATAAAAATTGAGGCCATGGATGAGTTTCTCTCATCAAGCTCTTAAGGTTTGAGAATTCAATTGTCTAAATTAATGGTCGAAGGTTGGAAAATTAAGAGAAGAAATAGGGAGGGGCTATCACCGATCAGAGAGAAAGAAAGGAGAAGGAGAAAGTGTTTTCTCTCTCCTCTTTGATTGGCAATAGAGGGTTTGGTCTGATTCGGGGTCCGATTCATTTCAACTTAGATTTTTAAAGATATTTTCTTTGTTTTGAAGGGTTCGAATCTAATTTGAATGGTTTGCATTGGCTTTTGCCTCACCCTTGTTTAGTTTGTCAATTGAGGCATTTATTGTTATCAAGTTATACCTTTCAGATTAAAAAACATAGGGGCAACATATCAAAGGCTAGTTAATAGCATGTTCAAGGATCATATCAAATGAACTGTAAAGATTTTTGTGCATGACATGATAATGAAGAATATTCGAGCTATTGACCATCCAAGGACTTATAAGAAGCATTTGAGATCCTGAACAAGTTCAGCAGGAAGCTCAACCCAGAAAAGTGCACGTTTGGGTTTAAAGCTGGGAAATCCCTAGGCTTTATGATATTATAAAGAGGGATAAAGGCAAACCCTAAAAAGATAAAAGGCAATTTAGGAGATGCAGGCACCCACGAACATCCATGAGGTACGACAACTGAATGGTCAAATTATTGCCCTAGGACAATTTATCTTCTGCTTAGCTAAAAGATGCATGCCCTTTTATCAAACCTTGAAGTAGCTAAAAGGTTTTAGGTGGGATGAAAAATGTCAGCTCACTTTCGAACAGATTAAAGACTTCTTGTCTTATGCCCCCCTCCTAAGCAAACCCAAGAAGGATGAGCCTCTATACTTGTACCTAGCTACTACCGAAAGCTCTATCGCCTCTATTTTGCTCAAAGAAGAACGAAGCGAACAATATCCTATTTACTATGTGAGTAAAGTCCTTAGAGGAGTTGAGCTATGATACCCATGTGTTGAAAAACTGGCATCCACTGTCTTGACATCAGCGAACTGCCTGCGCCACTACTTCCAATCCCACACTATGATCCTCTGAGCTAACCACCCCTTGAAGAAAGTCTTACATTGAGCAGAGATCTCTAGAAGGTTAGTAGCATGGTCAATTAAATTGGATGAATATATGAACCTCGCATTACAATGAAAGCATAAGTACTTGTTGATTTTGTAGCTGAATTATTTTGTGAAGTCTGGATGAGCAATCCATAAGTCAGATTACTGAACCTTAATTGTGACATTTAGCAACTTCACACAAATGGGTCCTTAGGAAGTTTAGGAGCAACAGTGGGAGTGGGGCCAGGGAAGGTAAAAGTACAGTACGCAATACGCTTGGATTTTTCCATAACAAATAATGGTGTAGAATATGAAGGCTCAATAACGAGACTTTAGTTGGCCCTTAAGGTACAAACTCCAGTTCTCTATATTTTGCTAAACTCACAGCTGGTTATCAGTCAAATTACAGGGACATTCACTACCAAGGAGCCAAACCTGGTCAAATACCATACCCTAGCTTTGTCCCTCCTACATAAGTTAGAAGAAGGAGGATGTACTTGGAAGATGGTTCAAGTAGAATGGTCAAAGAACAAAGAAACAGATGTCATAGCTAAAGCCGCCTCACGAGGAGAGGAGTTGTCAAGAGGAGTCATGAACAAACACCAAGCTTGCTCGAGCTTTGAGAAAAGGGAGATCATTGTGACCCAGGCTGAAAATAGTTGAATGAGCCCCATCATTGAATTTTTGTAAAATCATGTTGGAACAAATGACAAGCACGAAGCAATCAAACTTTGTAGAAGAGCGGCGAACTATGCATTAGATAACGGAGAATTGTACAAAAGATCGAAATCGCATCCTTAGACACAATGTGTAACAAAAGAAGATGACGATTACATTATAAGAGATTTTCATGAAGGAGTTTGTGGGGACATGAAGGCTCAAGTAAAATCCTTAGAAAAATCTTACTGTCGGGATACTATTGGCAATGATGAAGAAAGACATTTGCCATAACGTTTGCCACTGTAGAAGATGCTAAAAATTTGATCGGGTGCCCAGAAAACCTTCTATAGAATTATAGCCCTTAGGTTCATCCTGGCCATTTGCCTAGTGCGTGATAGATATCCTAGAACCTTATGCCACTACCACGGCACATAGGAAGTTCACAGTAGTTGCAATTGATCATTTCTCCAAATGCATAGAAGCTAAAGCTCTTAGTACTATTAGCTCAACTCGGATTATTATCTTTTTCAAAAATAATGTGATATTCAGGTATGGCATACCTTATAGAATAGTCACTGATCACATAAAGCAATTTGATTCAAGAGCCTTCAAGTCCTTTTGTAAAGAATGGCACATTAGCCTACACTTCACATCAGTAGCCCATCCACAGACCAATGGCCTTACCGAAGTTACTAACAGAACCATCTTGTAGGGATTAAAGAAGAGGCTAACTAGGCAAACGAGCTAAATAGTACATTATGGGATCATAGGATAACACCTCGTCAAGTAACGAGACATACGCCCTTCTCCTTGGTATATGGAACTGAAGCAATGATTCCAATAAAGATAGTGCTACCTAATAGGAGAACAAGAGAATATGGTGAGCTCAAAAGCAATGAAAGCCAGAAAATTAGCTTAAATCTGGCAAAAAAAGCTTAGAGAAAACGCTGCAATCCAAGCCGAAGCATACAAGCGAAGGGTAAGGAGGTACTTCAATAGACAAGTCCAAGCTAAAGCAATTTAAGGAAGGTAATAAGGTCTAGCAAAAGGCAAAAATCACTAAAGGTTCGACAAGTGTAGGAAAGTTAAGATAAAATTCGGAAGGCCCCTATAAAGTATTGAAGCAGCTAAGTCTGAGCACATACAAGCTGAGGAAGATTGAAGGGGCCAAATTGCCAAGGACTTAGAATGCTGACAACCTCAAGAAAGCATATTGTATATCTTCATTTTATGATATGTTAAACTTTATGGAAGTAGCGAAGTCCACCCAACTAGATTTGATGCATCTCCTGAAGTGAATGTAATAATATATGATTTTGGATGTGAACATGAATAGTGAAAAAGATATACTTATCATTGAGAATATTAATGAAATCATAGCTGAAATAATAATTTTAACAATTATGATAACCACAAACAAATCATACCACCAGAAGTGGTATAAATAAATGTGGCATTTATGGATATTGGTTATGTACTTGTACACCAAAATATTAAAAAGCAAATTTGGCTTCAGTAGTAGAACAATATTAAAAGACTCTGAAAGAGCAAAAATTACTACCTAAAGAAATGAATTTTATGGATAATGCATTGTTCCAAATATGTTCATTAAAATCTATATAGATAATGATTTAAATAAATATGATTATAAATCAGAAGTATTTTTTAATGAATAATAATAAGACCTCAGATTTTTTCATTTAATGTATCATGCCCTCCAAAGACAAAAAATGGGATATGATACATTTTTTTTCTCTGAAGGATCTAACTTAGAAACTGTTACTTCATGTGCAACTCAAAGATTTGCCAAGTGGCCTGAGTGGCCCAACTTTCTCCGTCCATAGTTTGGACATATTCAATTTGCCAAGTGGCCTAAGTGGCCCAGCTTTCTCCGTACATAGTTCAGACATACTCAATCTACCAAGTGGCTTAAGCAGCCCAACTTTCTCCGAACATATTTAGTTCATCAAGTGGCCTAAGCGACCCAGCTTTTTCGTCCATAGCTTGAACACAAGCAATTCTACAAATAAGTGAAACATCCCAAAATTACTAAGTCCACAATTCAGATGCATAAAGTTTGCCACATAACCTACACGACCCAATCCTTAAGTATATGTCAAATAAAAGTTTCAAAGGCATTTAGATCGCCCAAATGGCTTCAGTAACACAGTTTGGATACAAGCAAGGAAAAGAAAGCAGACAAAAACTAATAAATGAAGAAACCAAGTAAGTAGAACATAGAAGGAGCGAAACGCTTTTAATAAATTACTTCATTTCATTAACTAAAAATTAGTTTTTACATCCATAGTTACAAAAATCCTACAATAAACTAGAAATAATAACATATAAAACATCTAAGTATTTACATCCCTCTCCGATGGAGTGGGCAAACTATCCCTAGAAGAGCTCAGTTAAGCACCTTCGCCTTCCAGCCCTCCGCCATCCTCTTCTTCTTCTTCATTAGCCTCTTCTAGGTAAACATCATTTACCCAATCCTAGTCAGCATCCGGTTGCTTTTTGTTAAGTCTGGCCAATATGTTAGACTGAAGACTTAAGCAAGCCTTACCCAAATCCTCCT
The DNA here is from genome assembly GCA_947857235.1 of Jatropha podagrica. Taxonomy (NCBI): domain Eukaryota; kingdom Viridiplantae; phylum Streptophyta; class Magnoliopsida; order Malpighiales; family Euphorbiaceae; genus Jatropha; species Jatropha podagrica. Next base: position 1,796 of record CANUEP010178215.1, on the reverse strand, counting down.
ATTGGGACTCCCCCTGTCCCCTGAGTTCCTAAACCTCAGCCTCCATCTCCTTCACTCGCTTCTCTATCCCTTTTATTTAGATCTCCATCTCTTTGTTTTTATTCAAGAGACCACCCGTTCTCTTTTAACTTCTCCATATCAGCATCCCGAGCTACAAGCTCAACTTTGTGTTGTGCTTCTTACTCTTGCATAGATTTCCCAACATCCTTCAAAGTCATCTCCATCTCGTTGTTCTCTATTTTCATTTCTACTAGAGCGAATTTCAACCTTATCAACCGAGCATACTAGAGGTTGTTGCCATTTACCGCCTGGAATAGGCACTGATTTAGGAAGTTCTTAGTAGCCTAATCATCCATGTGCTCAAAATACTGAGCATCAACAGGAAACAAGTAGGCGCGAGCTAGTTCTAGGCTAGGTCCATCATCTTGGACACTATAGTTTGCCCCATATTTGGACATAAAATAAGATCAAAGATCCGCAGCTTGAGTATAAGGAGGAGGAGGAGGAGGAGCTGGAACTGAGTTAGGAGCTAATGCAGATGTAGGTGCCTCCCTTGCTTGTTTTCTAAAAGGTTCGGTAGGTAGATGTTGAATATGTGCTTCGTAGATGGTTCAGCATTCATCTGCGCAATCTCAGGTTCTGTCAGAGGCACCCCTTTTGTACCTTCAGTAGCTGCCTTCTTCTTCATGACATCGATGATCTTATTTAACTTTGAGCCCTTGCCTTTCTTGGGAGCCATGTTTGCACAAAAACAAGAAAGAAAAATTAAAAGATGTTAGTTTTAACAACCCTAAATGAAATACCTAAGAATGAAAAATACCATGAGCGAAGGGTTGGGGCTCATGTGTCCACTAGGCAAACGAATAGGATACCACTTAGTTATCACTTTCTTCAAATCCACACAACTGAGCCCCTTAGCCCTTATTAAATGAGCAACACCTCGGTCATAAGGAGTGGGCGGGTCTAGGAGAACGCGATGGGGATCTGTGGGCCGAGTGTTCGGAATACCGAACCTTCCAAGGAACTTCACAATGAAGTACTTAGATTTTCAATTTTTTAAGGAGGAAATTTTAAACTTCTTTTAAAAAATCTTGTAGTTGGTCTTCCCCTAAAGATAACAGTGATACTCGTTGGGCAAATAGAAAAATGGTATAGATCCCGAACCATGCTGGCAGTTAGATTACTTCCATCCTCCTAAGCTAGCGCAATTATACCACAGAGGAACTTCAAGCCATTAGGGTGTAACTCACTTATGGTAATCTAATAACCATTGAAAAATGATTATAGAGGCACGGAAAGAGGGGGGTCGAACCGTACATTGAAAGCTTTCTTCATACATCATTATCGAATCCTCATCTAGAGGAGAGTTCGCCCCTATATCATCAGAAGGTCAGATTAACCTATATTCTGGGGAAATGTTATAAGTGTATTATATGTCCAATAGCTCGCCCTCATCGATGTCAGAAGGCACATCGACAATCCAAACATTCTCCTTCCTTCGCTTCACCTCGCCCACTCTTGAGTCTACCTTCCCAACATGCTCTTCGCCAAGCTACTCATCCACTATTTGGACATCTTCATCGCTAAAGAAACCCATAACCTCAACCAAATAAATCAACAAAGAGAAGAAAGACCTACAAGAGAGTGTGAGTTCTTGTAACGCCCCAAAATTTCAGATCTTAAAATGATATTATTTAGGCGAGTCATGAATGGTATCACCCGAGGGAGAAAAAAATATTTTAATTGGATTCGATAATGATATTGAGCATAATTAATATTTGTGGAGTTAATTAGAT